>CM041776.1:354785313-354807486 GCA_023374045.1 Limonium bicolor
GACAGAAAGGACCATCCAAACACTAGAGGATTGCTAAGGGCATGTGCCTTAGACTTCCAGGGGAGCTGGATTGACAAGCTTCATCTTATCGAGTTTTCGTATAACAATAGCTACCATGCTTCGATTAAGATGTCGCCATTCCAAACTTTGTATGGTAGACCTTGCCGTACCCCGTTGTGTTGGGATGAGTCAAGCGAAGCGGTCATCATAGGACCAGAGTATTTGGAACAAGTACAAGCTGAGGTACAACAAATCCGAGCCAATATGAAGGCAGCCCAAGATAGACAGAAATCCTATGCGGATGTGCGACGACGCGACCTTGAGTTCGCCGTGGGCGACCAAGTGTTCTTGCGTGTCTCACTATGAAGGGTGTCTTTCGATTCGGCCAGAAGGGCAAACTGAGCCCGAAATTTGTAGGCCCGTATGCCATTACCGAGAGGATTGGAGCCGTAGCTTATAGGCTAGCATTGCCTGAAGAATTGGGGCGTGTTCATGATGTCTTTCATGTATCACAACTCAAGAAATACATAGCCGATCCCTCTCATGTATTAGAACCCGAACATCTATCCCTAGAGCCGACGATGAGATATGTCGAGACTCCACTGTGAATCCTTGATACCAAGACAAGAGACACTCGCCATAAATCCGTACGAATGGTGAAGGTCTTGTGGTCTAACCACGATGTCGAGGAAGCGACTTGGGAATTAGAGGACGCCATGAAGGCGAAGTACCCGAATCTATTTGTAGACTAGATGTCTAGTATCCGTATAGCACGGAGGGTACGGGGCGTACCCCTTTTAAGGGGGGTAGAGCCTTTTGCTTTTGCATTGCTTCGGGTTAGCATTGCGTAGTATGTATGTATTGTAATTGTATTTTGGTTGGCACATGTAGTGCTAATTGTATTGTATTGGCACAAAGTAGTGCTAGTAGTATTCAGTATGTAGTACAATGAGTATGGTATGCGTATGGTATGTATGTAATGAGTAATGCATTTGTGTTGTACGGTATATGACACGAACGACATTGTGAAGTATTGTGAATGTATGGTGGAATGTGCGAATTGGATGAAGTATGGTGTATGAATTGGGTATTGTGTATGGTATTTGAACTAAGTATGATGTATGGTATCTGAATCGTGTATGCTGGTAGTGTAAGTATTGTGAACACCTTGTAAGGTGGTAGTAGAATGTATTGTGGCAATTAGCTTGCCAAATGAGTAGAAGTAGTAAACCGTAACCTTGAGCAACTTTGAGGGCAAAGTTTCTTAAGGGGGGTAGATTGAAATACCCCGTAATTAAAACAGTGATTAATTAGGCTAATTATATTTTAAAGGCTTAATTACACTTAAATAAATACGAGGGAACAAATCCCGAAGAAAACGGACCTTTAAAATGGGTTAAAAGCATAAACGAACCTTAAAGTGCGTTTTTCGAGGAAACCGGGAAAACGTGACTTTAAGCGGGTCAAATAGACTCGTAACAATTTTGGTCAACTAAATGGTCACTAACTAAATATTAGTGGAGCTTTAGAACCAATAAAATTAATTAAACGAGAAATTCCGGAAAACGGGTTCCGGTTAGTAAAAACTGTCAAACCGAGAAGATGGGGGTGAGAGTGCAAATAAAGAAACTTAGTGTGTCCAGTTTGTAAATAAAAATTTACAATCTCTGTGTGTGTGTGCATATGGGGCCGGCCAGCCTCCCCTCTCACTCACTCCCTTTACTATTTTGTAACTCACAAGAAGACAAAGAAATAAAGAAGAAAAGAGACTCTCTCTCCTACCATCTCCCTCACTCCCATCGTACAACACTCCCTCCTTCCTCTTTGAATTTCTCCCTTCTCCACCGAGCTCCCATGGAGTTTTAGAAACTCACACAACCCACAACTTCTCTCCATTGTTGTGTCTTCATCCCTTGCCCAAAATTATAAAAATCATACCACTAGAATCCCCTTGGCAAGGAGAGCATTTCCATCTTTTCAAAATCGAAAACGACCACTTTCATTTCGGTGGGTATTCTCCATTTGAAGCTTCAAGTCCACCATTAGAAGCACCTTCACCTCCTTGTCATCTTGAGGTAAAAAGAAGTTCGAAAATCCATCGTTTCTAGCTCTCATTAGCATTTTAAGAATTTTCAGTTTTTGAATGCTTTCTCCCTTGTTGCTTCAGCCGATTTTGGCTCTTCCTTGGGCTAGAATATTGTTCTCTTGCTAGTCAATAACTCCATCATCCATTGAAAGGTAATACCCTTGTCTAAACCCTAAAACATTAAATTCTAGGGTTAGAGTAAAAATGAATGCAAATGGTATTGTGTATGTGTTATGTGCTGTAGCACTTGTGTGTGTGAATCTCATTGGGACCGAGAACAAAAGAAGAGAAGAAGAAGAGGAAAGGAAAGAAAGAAAAACTAACAAGACAAGGTAATACTCTTACCTTGCGTTAGGTTTATATATATTGCATTGTAACAGATTTTGAGTATCAAAAACAAGTAATGTAATCGAGTAATGAGTAGTAGTAATGTAGTAGTGTATTGGAGAAGAGAATGTAACAGTTTTTGAAGTTTAAAATGATGTTTAAAACTTGGGAAAACATTGGGTAGTGAATGTGTGTGTGTGCAGGATTTTATGTTGTTGTAGTAGTGTTGGAATTGTGAGTATAATGTATTGTATAAACAGGTTGTGAGAACATGAATTTGTGAGCTGAAATAGTGTGTGAGCAAAGTAAGAATTATGGGAGAGACTATGTCAAATTTTGTGTAGAAATGAGAGGACTTAAGTGGTTTAAGAAGAGGAAGTATTTGGAGAGTTTAAAAGGGATGTTTAGTAGCTTGTAACAGATTTGGAAAAGAGTAGGTTAAGGGAATGGAACTAGGATGTGAACTAGGGTATTTAAGATGCTAAGAGTAGCATTAGTTGAGGAAGTAATAGAGGCTATGAGTTGAGGGAAAAATCTGTAGCATAATGTAGAAAACTAAAATTTGTAGCATTAGTGTGAAGGAAGTATTGTAGGTGTTGAGTTGAAACTTGGAAAATGGTGTAGAAGTTAGTATAGAATTGTATATTGGATTAGGGAATGAAATAACATGATTTAGATGGCCTAATTGGTGCTAAAACATGTTAGGATGCATGTAGGAAGATTGGGGAAGCAATGGGTGAAATTGGGAAAAGAAAACAAGGCCTGTAGCAAAGTTCTGCTACTGTCCGACCACAGCTGGATCGGACGCTGGGTCGGACAAGGCCTGAATAACGAAATAAACTTTCTGGAACCGTCCGACCCAGAGTCGTGAGTCGGACGTGGGTCGGACGGGCCTTGAGAAACAACGGTAAATCTTTCTGGAATGGTCCGACCCAGGGCCGTGAGTCGGACGTGGGTCGGACGGGCAAAAATTTTCTTCATCGAAGTTTCTGACTTCGTCCGACCCAGAGGTTGGGTCGGACGTGGGTCGGACATGGCTTGGATGACGAAACTGAAACCTTCTAGAATGGTCCGACCCAGAGGGTATGGGTCGGACGGAATAGTGCTGGGTCGGACGGGAGTAATTTCAGAGGACGAAAACCTACTGGAATGGTCCGACCCAGGGTTGGGTCGGACGGTGGGTCGGACGGCCCAAACACTTACAAAAAAAATGTTTTAATTATATGATTATAGTAATCATTATACATATATATATATATATGCCTATATACCTATATGCATATACATGTAGTAATACACCATTGCAAGCATAATGGTAAGGAAGTAAGTAAGTTTGTAAGAAAACAAGTTTATGAAGTAGTAAAGGAAAGAATGGTTTTATAACCAAGTAAGAAAGTAATGGAGTAGTAAGTATGCATTGAAAGTATCAATGAAGGAGTAAGTAGATCAATATAGATCATTGATCATACCACTTCATGTATGTATAGGAATCCCATAGTTGAGCTCCAAGGGAACCGGTAGTATCCTACGACGGTGAACGGTATGATTTCCTCATGCCCTGTATCCTAACTTGGTTACCCCGATTTGTGTGCTTATGTGATCACCAATAAGATAAATGCATGAATCGGACTTTTATTGCACTTAGTTGTGTTTGAATTATATTGTTCTTGTTTATATCTTCTTGAACAAATAGTTTGTATAATTCATGAAATGAATGAATGAGAATGAAGTGTATGTGTAAGTATGAGTACTTGTGTATTGTATTGATGTATGGAAAGTAAGTATGGACTTCTACTAATTCCTAACCATCTAACTCCTAACATGAGTAATGAGTAAAACGGAATGAGTAGAAGCCCGATATAGTTTCGGCCACGCGTGAGGATAAGGAACCACAAGAGGTTGGAACCGAATCCTGGCTGTAATCTTTTCCTTGGACCAAATCCCTTGAATGGGTAGCATCCTGGATTAGTGGGCCACCCTAAAGCCCGGTGGTGGGATGTAGTAATCCCTGCCCGGAGGTCATACCGACTTAACTGGAAGTAAAGTATGTAAGAAGTAAGTATTGTACTTGTATTGGTCTTGACTATTGTAAGTCATTGACCCGGAGTAAAAGTATCGAACACCCGATTAACCCGGGTGTGTAATAAGGCTAACAAGACCTTTGTATGTATTGGAATTGTATCTCCGTGATGCGGTGAGTATGGTAAGTATGAATGAATAACTTGTATTGTACTCCTTGTATGTATTGTATGTATGTATGCTCGGTGAAATGGATGCAATGTATTGTATTGTATAAAGCATGTATGTATGTATGAATGAAACGAACCGCATGTACTCGACCAAATAGTTGGCGTACCCTCGCTAGTACACGGGGTATGCGGTTATCATATGCAGCGTAAGCTGACCCCCTAGGGGGAATGTTTTTACTCCACAGGTACCCGCGAGGCGTGAAGGTAAAGTAAGGTCAAGATGTGATTCTTTTTGGAGTAGTAGTAGGATTGGAACGGTGTACTGAGTTGTACACGGCTAAGGCCTTTTGTGTAGCCGGTGTACCATGTGGTACACCTTTTTGGATACTGGATTCTCGATTGGATAGAAAGGAGTAGTTGTATAAACTCTTCATTTTTGGGAAGTAGACATGGAATGTAATTGGTATACTTTAGACACTCGGTAATCAAATGTAAGCTAAGTATTTGGTATTGTAAAGTAAGTAGTATGTATGTATTCATTCTAATCGTCAGACCAATACGGTAAGTAGTAGTGGCCTTGTTAACCTTGGGTGATTAACGGCATTGTATCACCCGCCGGGAGTAGGTAAGTATTCCGCTGCGAGTAAGGTAATTATGGAAAGGATTAGAGGATAAGGGAAGGATTAGCGGTTGGGGTGTTACAGTTGGGATTGATAATTGTTGATGAGGATGAATACGACTGTGAAGATGAAACAGATGTACCTATTCGGTTGCCGATGGAGGTAGATAATGTAACTAATTTTGAATATCGAAGGTCCGACCACAATGAAGGATTGTGGATTGAACGATGAAATGTTATTTTGTAAGTTTGGTTGACAATATTATATTATTTCATTTTTGTCATGTTTCAATATTTGATTCAGTAGATGTTCGTATTAACCTTGTTAATTGTTGATTATTTTTCAGATTATGGATCCTGACGATAGAGTCGAAGAGGACTTACTGTTGGGGTTGGATGATATTGAGGATGACGTCCCTACTGAAGAACCACCAGCTGCATCTACTGAAGAACCACCAGCTGCATCTACTTCGCAGAACCCTCGGAAGGGACGTGGACCGACCCGTGGGTTGAAGGAGAAGAAAGATTCTCCCATCGATTTGATCTGGGACAAGTACCTCCGACATCGTGGTGGGTCGAAGCAGCAGTTTGCTTCCTACTTGGGATTGATGGTAAAATCCCATTGCTCGATTAATAAGGATTGGAAAGATCAAGAAAAGGCAGACAAAGACATCATGTGGCAGATGGTGCAGAAGAAGTACAAAGTCGCGGATGAACTTCGGACGAAGATTGAATCACTTCTAGCGACATCACTGCGACAGTTCAAGCATCGGTTGGTAGATGGCTGGATTACCAAACCGGGCTCCAAGAGGTCACCGCCGTGGGTAGTGTATGATGGTATGATCACGGAGGAGGACTGGAAGATATTCTACGACCATCGCCAGACTGAAGAGTTTAAGGTACTTTTACAATTATTCTTTCTTAATTATTTAAGGAATAAAATTTAACAAATATTTTTTTATTATGTATAACTTACAAATATACAAATTTTGTAACAGTTACGTCAAGAACAAGCGAGACGTAACCGGGCGAAGAATATCTACAAGCACTTCATGGGGCGAGCTGGATACACGGGGCGGTTGGAGAAGTGGAAGAGCGAGGGCTTACTGACGAAAACTAATGAAGACGGCACTCAGTCAGTTATTGATGATGTTGACGATGCAAGTAGGGTGCAGACATTTATGCTGGGTCGCATGAAGAAAAATGAGGAGGGAGTATATGTGTTCCCGCCGAGCGAGACTGCTGAGTTGGCGTCCAAGATTGTAAGTATATATATTTAAAAGTTGTTGTTTACTAATTAGTAAGTTCATTTCTAATATTTTTGTTAATTTAAAATAGTCTGGCTCTACTGAGCGATGGGAGATGGTTCCGGCCCCTCCGTCTCAGGATGATCCACTGAATAAGGCCCTTGGGCAAAAGGATCATCCAGGGCGAGTGTGGGGGCTTGGAGGGGAAGTTCGCCAAAAAGACGTGTTTCCTACGTCTCGATCGAGAGTACCACAGGCTGAAATGATAGAGAGAATGGTGGTGAACGGGTGCATGACCGGTTGAGGATCGGAAAGACGTCACGCTGAGTCGGAAAGACGCCACGCTGAGGAGCGTCAAGCCTACGAGGAACGCCTGCGAAGACTTGAGGCTTTAGTATTGGGCCAGGTGCATGCTCCTACACCGACACCTACTCCTACACCGGTGTCTACTCCTACCGCGACAGCGGATAGATCGATAGTGGCCGCGTCTCCTACACCGGCACCTACTGCTAGACCGACGTCTGCTCCTACCACAACGGCGGATACTGTCGATGATCCTACACCGACGTCTGCTCATACCACGACGGCGGATACTCCGATGTCGATCATCCTACACCTTCTTCTCCTACCAGAGACACATTTCCTTATCAAAACCTTTCGGTTTGTTCTTTTTTCCTCCTTAGTTTTTTAACATTACTTTTAAAAATATAATTTTATTAGCTTGCTTACTGTTGTGAGTTGATGTAGGTGGCTAAATCATGTCATTTGTTTCAAGTGTTGGATTGTGGGACTGTGCATGTTGCATTCGGTGGGTTTTACAGACCGACCGAACACTGTAGTACATTTCAAGCCCATCCCACCTCTCCGCTCATGTGATGGTAGACGATATTGTGCAAGGTCATGAGGACTCTCCCCTTCCGTTGGAGTGGAATCAGTGGAGTAAAATAGGTCAAGCAAAATCTTCAGTTGTTCCATGGCCATATTCTCTCATTGATGTTAGCGGCAAGGTAAACTATTTAATTACATGCTTACTGTTTAGTTTTTAACTTGACTGTTGACTGATATGTTTATTATTTAAATTTTGTATACTATTAGATTGATAGGAATTAAGACCGGTTAAGAAAGAAAAGTGGATAAGGGGAAGGAAGTTGTGAAATCAAATGAGGAGAGTCAAGTGTGAGAAAGGAAGTGGTCAAACCTTTTGATATGACTCCTAGGAGATCCCCCATTCTGACACCCAAGTATCTGAAGAAGTTGACAGACAAACAAAAAATGCTGTATGACTTTTTCATGACGAAGCCGCAGTCTGTCACCAATTTCAACATGAAAGTGTCTAAGCATGTTTTCCCACTCCCCCGAGCCCAGAGATCTGATGATTACCGTGAGCGATCTAAGAGAATTTTTGATGAGAACCTGCTTAACATCTCTGTGATTCAGGCCTATTGTGTGTAAGTATCTTTTAAATTATTAAATTATCTTTCATTTTTTAAGTATTTAACATATCTTATGAAAAAATGTTGTTTAGGTGTTTGACTACTAGACTGATATCGAACAAGAGATTATCTTCCATCTCTTTCTTGTGCCCGCAATTGATGTCAGCAAATCAGGCCGCATTGGATGCGCAAGGATGTGCACAGCACGTGAGGCAGGGATTTTGTGCTGCGGTGCGAAGAAGAAGCAAATATTTGCTGATCCCATATCATCAGATCTAAGTACACAATAACTGGAATTTTTTGCTTCCTAATTGTGATAATTAAAAATATTGTTTCTACAAAACATTCTTTGTTTTATCTGTGGCAGCAATCATTAGATGTTGATGGTGTTGTGTATCGACACCTCATGCTTGTTGATACTAGACCCATTGGGGGCCCTGATGACCTTCGAGAGATCGCTGTAGAGAAATATTTGAAGGAGTGAGTATTCAAAATTTTAATGCATTCTGTATTTATTTTAAGCTTGTCCTAGATTATTGACAATAAATGGCTTCATTTTAAAATGCTGTATTTATGCAGGGGTCATAAGTTTGGTTTGAGTGATGCGAAGAAACCATTCTCCATCTTGGACTTCCATTACATACGTGTAAGTAATCATTTAATTTATGCATTTTTTATTAAAGTTAAACGTTTAATTTTTTGATCTATCTAAAGTTGGCAATCCATGGATGGTGTGATGACAGTGTCCTTAACAGCCCGATTCACGAAGCTGTGGCTATTATGTGATGCGGTACATGTTCGAGATTGTACAAAATATTGACACGCTTGGTGATGATGACAAGGTAAACCATACCAATCAAAGTTTTAGTTAAAGTTATTGCATTTGAAATAAAATTGTGTACTAATGATGATCAGTTTCTTTTTATGGACAGATCGTTTCTTTTTTCACAAAAGCAGGAGCACGTATTCCAAAGTGGATCTCGACTTTGTAAGAGATCATCTATCGCAGTTTTGGTGTAAAAATTACTTGAGTGTTACTTAGATCTTATCCTAGTGTAGTTAGACTTACACTTTTGTTTGTGCTGAAGCAACGTAGACTCTCAAAGAGTTTGTAAAGTTCAACTCTCTCTTATTTTTGAAAGTTTTGTTTTGCAATTCGTTTTCAATGTTGCAATTCAAACTGGCAACTTGGTTTATGGTCATATATATAGTGTGGTTGGTTATCAAAGGGCAATACCAGTTGGATGCCCTATACAGGTTGTATATATATGATTGTAAATTAGGTTGTGTTGGAAAACACATTGTGGTAGAGGCAAGAAAAACAAAAAAAAACTAAAAAAAAAAAAAAAAACCACGGTTATGTAAAAACCGTGGTT
Source organism: Limonium bicolor (assembly GCA_023374045.1). NCBI lineage: Eukaryota > Viridiplantae > Streptophyta > Magnoliopsida > Caryophyllales > Plumbaginaceae > Limonium > Limonium bicolor. The sequence continues at coordinate 354,794,591 of CM041776.1, forward strand.
TTAAACCAATGGAACGACATTATAAACCACGTTTAGTAGCAAAACCGTCGTATAAAATTCAATGGAAACGGTAATATACCACGGTTATGTTCCAGAATCGTCGTAATAAAGGCTTATATACCACGGTTATCAAGTCAAACCGTGGTATAAAATCGGTCTTTCCCCGCGACAGAAACGGATTTAAACGACGTCGCCGTACAACCGTGGTTTTTACTCTACGTTTAACGACGGTTTTGAACCGTGGTTTATAGTCATTTTTGAATATACGACGCGCGTATTAACCACGGTTTTGGAACCGTGGTATATAGGCAAAATAACCGTGGTAAAACATTTTCTGCACTAGTGTCAAATGTTGTCCAAAGTTGATAAAACTTTACACGAACGATGCTAAATGTTAATATTAGTCCGACAAGAAATCTTAAGTTTTTAAGCTCGTACGTGATCCGTGGGGCCCACTAAAGCATGTGACATGTGAGCGTGTGTTCATTGGTCCCCCACATGTGTACATCATGTGAGCTTAAAAACTTTGAATTTATCGTTGGATCAAAATCTAACACTTTAGCATCATCCACATAAAGTTTGTTCAATTTTGGACAACATTTAAGCATCTCCTAAATTGAATTAAAATTAGAAAAATTATCAGATGTAAAAAAGGGGAAACCACATGGGTAGAAAAATTAATCTTTGAAACTTCATGGGTCAGGTGTAGGGGTGTTCACGGTAAGGTTTAACCGTATACTGGTTAACCGGGTAATACAGTTTTTAAAGTTTCGATACCATTACCATTCCATTTACACCGGTTAACAGCATTCAGGTTAATCATTTATGCGGTACGGTAATTCAGGTTAACCGAAACCAGCTGTAATTTTTTAATGTAAATAACCTTGTGTAATGATAATAAACTAGATAAAAGTGAACAATAAAAAACTAGAAAGCATCATGTGCAAGCATTAGTTTTATACGTAACATATAAAACAAATATTGAATCCACCATTATACAATGATCATCTAATAAATTCATTATATATATATAACCTGCACATTTATGATTGCAATGACACGAATATAAGGCAAAATCAATTCACGTAGAATCGAACAACATAATTTACAAGCTGATTTATCAACTAAGTGACAGCAAAATACATCTTAAAATATTTAACAAAACATAATTACAATACACTATCTATAATGCTTACCTTCCTCTTCATGCACATATATTACGTCATAGGTATGAAGTTTCCTTTTTCTAGATTTTAGATTATCTTTGTTCAAGTTATCAAATATAAGTTAAAGGATATACAAAAGACTAGCACGTAGCAAACAATATTAAAATCAAAAACCAAAATTGAAGACTATATGTATATATAAATATATAGTTATATATATATATATATAGATATATACCGGTTAGCCGCAGTTAACCACGGTATAAAAGTTACATACCGTTACCTAAACCGCATATGCCTAATTATAACAGTACGATATAAACAGGTTACGGTACGCTACCATGATAAGGATTTTTTTTAGGCACCCCTAGTCAGGTGTATAATTTCGCCAAAAATTGTGCGTATATAAATAGAAAGACATTAGATAAACTTTTTTTGGAAGAACAACTTCTTTTTGAGCTTTTAAAATAAGCAATAGAAGCTTGCTTGGAAAGATAGGGGGTGACCGGTTGGTGTGGGGTCAATACTAGCTGTTCTCACTTCTCATATCGAATCTCAAGTAAAATTCAGAAATCTTTTCTGTCTCCTGTGGTCCTAACTAAAAAATGACCATATGATAATGAATCGCAGACAACACTACATAGTACATACTATTCGCTCTTTGATCGTTCTTTTTTTTTGAAAAAAAAAAAACCTTTGATCGTTTTTTAATCATATCATTTATGTTAAAATTATTTTATCCTATATTCAGTGAAATATAAATTATGGCTTTCATAAAAAAAAGAAAAAAGAAATATAAATTATGGCGCCTCAACACAAGGACACGTGTTCATATCGTTCATATAACAACGTCTTTGTCATTCCTTAGTGTAATGCGCAACCTTTAAAATGGAAAATTTTCTCGTGACAAGACATCACAAGACAAACATTCCACTGATCACACAAACACGCAAGCACACAGACAACATTCACAAGAACACAAGCAAGCAAGCATGCAAGTTGACAAGGTTAACATCACCGGCGTCGGGCACAAGGCCCGACCAGCCTTATCAATGCCTATCCCGGGCAGGGCAAGGCCCGTGCCTCAAGACAGCCACCACCATAGCCAGACAGGGACTAGGAGTGGACTTTAACCACCCAACGACGAGCTCTCAACACCGACTCACTTATCCCGACACTAGACTTCGGGACTAGTGGGGCTGGGTCCCGATTGTTTAATCAACACCGTCCCTGGGACCCAGGCCCAGGTCCAGAGGCATCAACTCCCAAGCAGCCATCCAACACTAGAATCCAACACCAAGCCAGATCCGTGGTAACTCAAACTCCAAGGAGTGAGCTGACACAAAGCCTGCCACAAAGGGGGAACCCCGGACCGTCAGTGGAGCACTCCAACGTGGGCAACGTTGAACACTCGTCTCCTCCCTAATCCAAACCGTCCCTGTCTTAACCATATATCGGGTCTCTTAGGCGCGTCGTCCATCGCGCCATAAGTATAAGGACAGGGCGCCGACAAGATGCCATGCAACTTGTCAGCTCCACCTCATGATCGCAATATCCGTCGTTAACGCCACAGGCTATTGACAAGTGCTTCTAGCCCCAAGCCTTACGGCCTGGGTCTAGGTCTTTGCTGAAATGCTTCGTCCGACAAGAGCCCCTCGTCCTCAGCATACCTGCAAGAGAACCCAAAGGCGTAATACATGGGTGACTGAAGTCATTGCAACATTGGGACAGCTGAATAGAAGGTGGCTACTTCTTTTATTCATTAAGTAACTTGATTACATTCGGTATCATTACATCGAGTACAAATGACCCCCAACTCAAGCTACTTTACAAAATGGGGCATGTCACTTAGATTCCTTTGTCGTCCTATTACTCCTATTACTATTTATTATGTTTTCGCTGGAAATCTTCTCTCGTTTTGTTAGGTTTGGTAAGGCATTTTCTCAGCTATAAGTGGATGCACCAATCTTTGGCTATACCTAATCTCGCTATGGTGTGTTTTTTCTTTTCTTTTTTTTCTTTTTTTTTTATGCGCGCGTGTCGGATTTTTCTTTCTTTTTTTTGCTCGCGTGCGTTCGAATTTGTTTGTTTGTTTTTTTTGGGAAAATTCACACGATATCATTATTTTCTTTCGTAATTCATAATATACCCCTGTGTTTTTTCGTAATTCAACTTTAAACATGTTTAAATGTTGTCCAAAATTGATGAAACTTTACATGGATGATGCTAAAGTGTTATATTTTGTCCAGTATCAAATATGAAGTTTTTTAAGCTCACATGTGACCTGTGGGACCCAATGAATATGCCACATGTTCATTGGGTCCCACAGGTCATACGTGAGCTTAAAAACTTCAAATTGGAATTTAGACCAAAATATAACACTTTAGCATCGTCCCATGTAAAATTCATATTTTGGACAACATTTAAACATGTTTAAAGTTGAATTACAAAAACCATAGAGGTATATTGTGAATTACGAAAGAAACACGGGGTATATCGTGAATTTTCCCTTTTTTTATTATGTTATATGGTCATACGAATTTCATTCTGAGTTTATTTTTTTTTTTTTTTATCACAAACCTTTAAATTATTGTAACTTTAATATATAGGGCTAAAATAAAAAAAAGTATTAATCATTGTTCATATAAATTTAAGCTCTTCAAAATAAGACCAGTCATAGATATGTTTTGACAACTTTTTAATAATTATTTTACATGTATATATGATACACTAATGTAATATGATTCATTAATTTTGTATTTGAATCATTAAAATTGATTATGATTATTAAGTAATAAGTGATGAATTCAAAGTTTTTAGCTTCCATAGTGGGTTTTGAGGTTTTTGAGGGATAGGTTAATCTATTTGGAATTTGTTCTGTACTTTATATTGCACAGGCTTTTAGGATTGTGGTTTGGTTACGGATTTGGGTCGTTAGACCCACCACGTGCAAACCCTAAAAATGCCTTCGACGTTTTTTAGCATCCCAGGGTGGGGGTTATTTTGGGGTAGGGTAATCTATTTGGAATTTGTTTCGTACTTTATATCTGTGTAGCAACTAACTCGACAGGTTTTTAGGGTTTGTAGTAGTGGCGGGTTTAGGGTCTAAAATGTCAAGACATTTTTAGCTATCTAGGGGTGGGTGGGGTTTGGGTAGGTAGGGTGTTTTTGGGGTAGAGTAATTATTAGGAAACCATTCTATACTTTAAATTGTAGCAACTAACTTGACAGGTTTTTAGGGTTTGTGGTAGCGGGTTTAGGGTCCCTAAACCCGCCACTACAAACCCTAAAAATGCCTTCGACGTTTTTTAGCTTTCCTAGGGTGGGTTTTTAGGGTGTGTGGGGTTAGGGTAATCTATTTGGAAGCCGTTATATACTTTAATGTGAGAATGTACTATTTTAATGTGAGAATGTACATGTTCTAATGTGACGATGTACATGTTCAAATGTACATATTCAATTATGAGAATGTATAAGTTTTCATGAACATCTGCACATGTTTGTATGAGTGTGTACAAGTGTTCTTCCTTATATGTACATGTTTTAATCTAAGGATGTACATATTTAATGTTCGTACAAGTTTATATGACTATCTATAGGTTTTTAATGCGAGGATGTACATGTTTTTTACGTGAGGATGTATATGTTTTAGTGAACATTTGTACAGGTTTGTATGGCCATCGGTACAAGTTTTCTTTTACGTTCTGTGCACTATACATGTAAAATAATTTTTTTTAAGTTGTCAAAATATATCCATGATTGATCTTGTTTTGAAGAGCTTGAATTTAGGTGATCAATGATATAATTTTTTTTCATTTTGGACTTATATATTAAAAGTTACAACTATTTAAAGTTTTTGTAATATAAAAAGAAAAAAACTAAGCGCGCGCGAGGAGGGTTAATACCAACGAGGGGAAGGTGCCCAAACTTATTTTTGAGCATCATGCTCAAGTAAATCATGGCCATTCAATCTTTAAAAAATAAATGATGGTCTAAATTCTAATATTTATTATAAGGTATATAAGTCATAACTAATTTGTAATTTTATAAATAAAGAAAAATAACACCCCCACTATCATGATGTAAATTTTTTTTGATTGAAATAGATGGTGATAGATATCCAATAATTTGTAATTTTATAAATAAAGAAAAAAAGAAAACATCCCCAAAATCAATATTCCCATGTTTTGAGGTAAAAAAAGTTTTTTATTGAAATTGAAATGGAATGGTGATTTGAAAAAAATCCAATTTTCAGTAAAAAAATTTTAAACATAACAAATTTAAAAAGGTTAGAATTTATTTATTATTACACACAACATTAAGATCAGACAAAATAAACCCATTTTTCATTTATAAATTGCATTGTCAAAATTAAAATCTACACTATCATCAAACAAATATACAACTACATTTTGAAACATTTATCATTTTACTTATATATCTACGCTTTTACTTTTTTCAACATGAGTGTGTACATTTTTGTCATGAATGTGTACATTTTGATTCAAATGTTATACTATATTATCAAATGTGTATTTTTCAATGAGTGTGTGTACATTTTCATCATGAATGTGTACATTTTGATTCAAATGTATTTACAATATTAAAATGGTACTTTTACAACATGAGTGTGTACATTTTCATCATGAATGTGTACATTTTGATTCAATATATACATTTAGAAATAAAGAAGAAATATTACACAATCTAGTTTTTAGAGAAAAAAATAAATCATCAATTATAAAAATATTCCCTAGCATATATTTTAGTGAAGTATGAATTGAAAAATAAAATAATAAACAAATACCAAGTTTTAAGTAAACTTTTTTTTTTAAATAACAACTAGAAATTTTGTTGATAAGACTCCTTGAAAATAAATATAAGAGCATAAAAAATAAAATCCACTATTTTTTATCAATTGTTTTCCTAAATGAAAAAAAATCTATCTTCTGTCAAACAAATCTACACCTATAATTTGGAAAATCTATCAATTTACTTAAAAATCTACTATCACCTAAATAAAGATTTAATTTAAATTCTACTCTTTTATCAACAAATCTGCACCTACATTTTGAAATAAAATAAAATATTAAACGTGTCGCATAATCAGTTTTTAGAGAAAAAAATAAATCATCAATATATTTTAACTGAACGGTAGTGGAGGAGGAAGTTTTTTTTTTTAGAAAAGAAAGAGGAAAGAGTAATGGATCTAGCGTAGAAACTGTCAATGAGATGGGAGTTATTAGTGGAAAAAGTTGTCTATTTACCTTCTATATACTGTTGTTTTTAAAAATTAGTATTATAAATAATAAAATTATTTATGGTTAGGATTAATGTTTTAAAAACTAAATTCTAATCTAAAGGCTGAAAATGTGTTGAGCATATACTCAAACTAGATATACATGGGCATGGTCCCTTCCTTGGGGTTAATACCTTCTCCTGTCTAGGCTCTGTAAACACCTGAGCTGGGCTGTGGCTGAGGTGCTATAACGGTGTCTCCGCAGGACTGCTGCACTAATTTAAATATAGCATATTTTTTAACCGGTTTCTTTCAATTTTTGATGATTAACTATGAAGAGGAATATAGATAATAGTAAGGGAATATAATTCTCCCTGGATGGTTCTGGAACATTATTAACCATCAGATCATAAAAATGAAAATAAAAGGTCCAGATTTATTGACATACTAAAATTGAAATATTGATAAAAATTGGTACCATAAAAAGTGGGTTTTTTTATGGATTCAGTTTTTTGCAATTCCCGAATTGAAGTAATACCAGATATCACCACATCCCACTCCTGAACCTTCTCCCTCCACGATTTTGCAACCTGGGTGCTACATCGGCGCTCTTCTCCTTGATGCTCGACGAACAAACTACCACTAATTCTCACAAAAATTCACCGGCGATCAGGCCGGCAGGTTTGCTTCTCAGGTTTGCCTCTCTTCTCCTGTATCTCCCTTCATCTCCTTTGAAAACCCTAACCGGTGAAGACTAAGATACTGTAGCCCACGACTGGTGAATGACGAACAAACAAAATCATTAGTTGCTGCTGTTTTCGATTTCTTCAGAAAAGGTAATTTTTTTCTACCGTCACATACAGTACCAAATTTTCGGGCAGTGACGTAGCAACAATAGCTAATTGATTGCACGTACTGGTAGAGGAATATTTGTTGTTGTATAAGTGGTCTAACTATGAGGGAAGATGGCACTATCAATTAGAGATTGTTGTGCCAAAACACAATGCTACAAGGCAGCATTCCAGACTCATGCAGGTCACTAGTTCCGGTGTATACCATTCCGGATGACCAATGCCCTGGTCACTTTTTAGTCCACAGTTAATGACATCTTGTGCCTATTTCTGACACAGTTTATGTTACTTTTTTCACGGTAGTTTCATTTACACAATCACAAGGAATTACACTTGCGACATTTGTCCTTAGTTTTTTTAATTTATCACATGACCATCGATTTATAACAATAAAAAACAAATCTTGTTTTGCCCATCTATGACGTGGCAGCAATAGCTAATTAACCGCAAGTACTGGAAGAAGAATAATTGTTGTTGTAGAAGTGGTCTAATATGAGGGAAGATGGCGCCGTCAATTAGAGATTGTGGTATTGCTTATTGCATATTGCTGGTACTACTTACTTCACATATTTGGTATTTATTATGTATACGGTTAGTACTTCTTTCTGCATACGCATCGTATGAATGTGGCTGGTACTGTTTACTCAAATGTGTGGTATTATGCATTGCAAGGCTGGTACTACAAATACAAATTGCATATGGCTGGTACCAAACTGTTATGACTGGTATTACTTACTGCATATGACTAGTATTACTTACTACATATGGCTGGTATTACTTATTGCATATGGATGGTACTACTTACTGCATATGGCTGATACTATTTACTGCATATGACTGGTACTTCTTTCTACATATGGATGGTACTATCTGTTGAATGTTGCTAGTACTACTAACTGCATATGGTTGGTACCAGCCATGTTACTTGCTTTATTACATACATGCTTAGCGCTTCTCTTCATTCTCTTCTCGTGTATCCACCTCTACAGAGATAAATCAATGGACCTGCTACATCTCAGCACACCAGATTGAAGATGTCTTTGTTTCGTTCAATCATGGTAATTTTGCAACCATAAGTGGCGAACAATCAACATAGATGCTATATGCCTCTTTCATTCTCTACTTATGCATGCGCCCTCTACAGAGATCAATCATTGGAACTGCTGCATCTCGCACACTAGAATAAAGACGGGGGAGAAAACAAGATAGCTGCATCTTCACAAAAGATGGGTGTTCTACTTTTTTATTTATACTGATGTATTAGTACTACTTTACTACTAAAGTAGCACCTCGTTCTCATACACGAAATACCATTAGAATTATATGACAGTCTTATACCCATCCACAACAAGTACCCAATTAGACACAAATATGTACTAATAACTTGATGTATTAGTACTAATTTATTTTAATGTAGCACCTCGTTTTATTTATACATGAAATACCACCAGAATCTCATTGATATTTATATACCCATCCATAACAAGTATCTAATTGAACACAACAATATACCAATAACTGTATGTTTTAGTACCTGTTTATTATTAAAGTAGCACCTCGTTTTCATACACGAAATACCACCAGAATCATATGAAATTTATATACCTGTCTGCAACAAGTATCCAATTGGACACAAACAATGTACCAATATGTAGATGTATTGATACTAGTTAATCATTAAAGTAGCACCTCGTTTTCATATACGAAATACCACCAGAATCATATGACATTTATTTGTACCCATCCGCAACAAGTATCCAGTTGGACAAAACAATGTACCAATAACTGGATGTATTAGTACCAGTTTATTATTAAAGTATCACCTAGTTTTCATATACGAAATGCTACCAGAATCATGAACATATATATTCCCCTCCAAACAAGTATCTAATTGGACTCAAACATTACCACAGCGTAAACATAAATTAATACCAGTTGTTCCATTAAATAACACCAAGTTTTCATGCATAACGTAACACCAGTATTTATTTTGACTAAAAATTTTATTTAAAAAGTATAATCCCTTGAGTAACTACTAGATATTAGTTAATGAAATTATTCGAGAAAAAAAAATATAAATCTAAATAAATATATAGATTAAGTGACTGTACTAATGAATAAATAAAAATATAATATTCCATAAATTTAGTAACTAATAGAAGGTAAATCATAAAATATAGAAGATGATAAAAAAGATCCACGTAGATATCAACAATATATTACTTGCATAATTATAGAAAAATTTTCTAAAACGGTTCATGGATATATGTGAATATATTCTTAAAATATTGAAAGAAATGTTTTTACACTTATTTAAAAAACTACATAAAAAGAGAAAAAAAAGATGTCCAGGATCTTTCAGGGATATGCTGAACGTCCAGGACCGAATCCACTCCCTATGAAGAGTGTGCGTGCAGTTTGGATTCAACTAAACTAACCGTATTGTATCTCTTATAATTTGGTAGGATTTTTCTTTTCAATTTAAAAATAGTTTGCAAAAGCGTAAAATGATTTAACAGGGAGGATCCAAAAGGGTAAAAATTTTATTTAACCTATGAAAATGCAATCAATTTATTTGAGATATTTTTTTTCCAAGAGAAAAATGATTTTATAGTTAGAATTATAAAAACTTAATTAATAGCTTTTATTTATTGATAATAAATAATTAATAACTATATATAGAGAGAAAAATGGACAAAAATGTAAGGTATTATTTATACAATAGAATTTTCAACATGTGCAAATTAATTAGAAAATTGTGAAATTTTCCTTAAAAATTAATCATATTTTTTGTTTTATAATGTCTTTTTGGTTCCCTTGTTATGAGTGAATTTTTTCTTTCTGTAGTTTTCCAACTAAATACTAATCTCGAAAAATATAACTTTCTTGAAATCTATCTTCTATAATGATTTGTTTAACTTTTTGAGTCAATATGTGGGCAATTTTTACAAGGAGTTATACTTTAATGTGAAAACAATAAAAGAATCAGAATAGCAACAATGGCATATAGATAAACAAAAGGTTACTATTTATATAATAGAAGTAGATGAATTTTGTTCTTCACCAAGAACAAAGGTAGCTACAAGTTGGTTAACTGTCAAAAGTCACGAGTTCCAATCATTCACAATCAATATATTATAAGGTCAAAACTAACTCGACAGTTTTTTATGGTTTGTGGTTTAGACCCAAAAGTGTCTTCGACGTTTTAAGGTTTTCTAGGGTGATTTTTGGGTGGGTTTGTGGGGTAGGGTAATTTTTTTTAACTCTTTCTATACTCTATAATGTCACAATTGACTCGACAATAAGCTTTCGACGTTTTAAGGTTTCCAAGGGTGGTTTTTGGGGTGGGTTTGTGGTGTAGGGTAATCTTTTTTTTGTTTACTATTTCTATACTTTATAATGTCGCAATTGACTCGGCAATAAGCCTTCGATGTTTAAGATTTCCTAGGGTGGTTTTTGGGGTGGGTTTGTGGTGTAGGGTAATCTTTTTTTAACTCTTTCTATACTTCATAATGTTGCAACTGGCTCAACAATAAGCCTTCGATGTTTTTTTAGCTCTCCTAGGGTGTTTTTTTGTAGGTTTGTTGGTGTAGGGTAATTTTTTTAATCATCCCATTCTTGATAATGTCGACACTGACTCGACCATTTTTTAGGGTTTGTGGTTTAGGGATTAGGGTCGACCCTAATCCCTTCACTACGAACCCTAAAAATGCCTTCGACGTTTTAATATTTCTTAGGGTGGTTTTTGGGGTGGGTTTGTGGTGTAGGTTAATCTTTTTTTAACTAAGTCTATACTTTATAATGTCGCAACTGACTCGACAATAAGTCTTTGACGTTTTAATATTTCCTAGGGTGGTTTTTGGGTAGGTTTGTGGTGTAGGGTAATCTTTTTTAACTAAGTCTATACTTTATAATGTTGCAACTGACTTGACAATAAGCCTTCGACGTTTTAAGATTTCCTAGGGTGGGTTTGTGGTGTAGGGTAATTTTTTTTAACGCTTTCTATACTTTATAATGTCGCAATTGACTCGGCAATAAGTCTTCGACGTTTTTTTAGTTTTCCCTGGGTTGTTTTTCGGGTGGGTTTGTGGTGTAGGGTAATCTTTTTTTATTCATTATTCTTGATAATGTCGACACTGACTCGACACTTTTTTAGGGTTTGAGATTTAAGGATTAGGGTCGTTAGACCCTAATCTCTTCACTACAAACCCTAAAAATGCCTTCGACGTTTTGAGATTTCCTAGGGTGGTTTTGGGGGTTTTGTGGGTGTAGGGTAATCTTTTTTAACTAAGTCTATACTTTATAATGTCACAACTGACTCAACAATAAGCCTTTGACGTTTTAAGATTTCCTAGGGTTATTTTTTGGGTGGGTTTATGGTGTAGGGTAATCTTTTTTTAACTCTTTCCATACTTTATAATGTCGCAACTGATCTACAATAATCCTTTGATAGGTTAGCCATTTATTACTGACAGGTTAACCATTTACGATTGACAGGTTAACCATTTAAGCTTGACATGTTAACCATTTAAGCTTGACAGGTTGACCATTTACGATTGACAGGTTAACCATTTAAGCTTGATAGGTTAACCATTTAAGCTTGACAGGTTAACCATTTACTAGCATCAGGTTAACAGTTTTCAAGTGATAGGTTAATGATTTTCAAGCCACGGGTGGTTAACCATTTACCAGCGTCAGGTTAACAGTTTTCAAGTGACAGGTTAACGCTTTTCAAAGCACAGGTTAACCATTTACTAGCTACAGGTTAACAGTTTTCAAGCCACAGGTTAACCATTACCAGCGACAGGTTAACTATTTACCAGCGACAGGTTAACAATTTTCAAGCCACAGGTTAACCATTTACTAGCGACATGTTAACGATTTTCAAACCACAAATTAATTAATTATAACTTAATTTGAAAAAGTCAAGTATACGCATGTTAAAAAAGAAGAAATTGATAATATGAGACAAATTATTAAAAATTATGGACTAACTCAGCAGTAGACTAGTATATGTTACTTTTCTTGTTGACGTCGTAAACATTAGGTTCGACCGACCAGCGTTTCACTTGTAAAATTATTTTCTTTTGTCGTTTACTTGTAGGAGTGCTGCGTATAATTTCTGCAGCATATGAGCTGCTCTCCCTGAGCTGTGAGACAACTGTGATACACGTAACAGATGTATGATCATAATAACCAAAGCTAGCAAGGTATTGATCCTGAGTACAAACCTAGAGGCCAGAATTGTCTCAAGTTATGTGTTTGTAACCTTCAAGTATCAGCTGAGTCCTATTGTTCACTGTATGTAAAACTAAAAACTGCAGCACATCCCAAAACTTCTTATATTTCAATCCTGTTTGCTACGGAAGAATAACCAGACTTGCTAGATTGGTATAACCGAAACACACTCTTGAAGCACCCAATTAACCCTTTAGATAACCTGGACCCATCAGCAGCCTCATCTTTTGTCTTTGATGGAGGCGGTTTCTGATCAGCCTGTTTCAGTTTGGAATATGACATCCACTTCCTGCATAACTGACCAACTACGGCCTCATCCTCACTGCTCCTTTTGATAACCTTTTCTTCTGTTTCATACTTGTCTTGGCACCGTTGACACTTTATATCCTCCAAGTGACCACA